>CM050165.1:20878500-20908500 GCA_027410445.1 Discoglossus pictus | reverse complement strand
GTTTCCTTGAGCAACACTCCACGGAGACCACACTTGGTAAAGTAGCTAATAACCTCCTGACAATATTCCCTACTCACTTCTTTTCCAGACTTCGTTTACTTGGCCTCTGTGACAATGCTCTCTCCTGGTTCCAATAGTATATCTAATTGCTTCCTTAGCGTCCCATATATAGGCAGAACTCCATCACCATTACCACTCACTGTTGAGGTACCCCAAACATCTGCTTTGGGTCCCTTGCTATTCTCAATCTATACAGTTTCCTTTGGCAAACTAATAAGCTCTCTTGGGGTCCAGTAACATCTCTATTCTGATGATGCCCAAACCTACACCCCCTCTCCAGATTTATATGCTTCCCTACGGATGACACCAACTATCTATGCAACATCTCCTCCTGGATGACCTCCTACAACCTGAAAATTAACACTTTTAATCATTCCACCCTCGACCATGCCCCCAGCTCCAGACATCAGTCTTACAGTTGATAACTGCTCTTCTCTTAATATCTGTCATTCACACAAAAGACGGGGAACGCCTACTTTGTATGGATCATGAGGTCACACTGGAACCCCACCAAACAATCCTTGCCCCTTTACCTCTATATCCCCAACCTGTTTAGATTGTAAGTTCTTATGAGCGCACCTTTATACCATCTGTATAAGTATGCAATCTTTTGCTATGTTTGTCTTATGTATTCCCTGCCCCCATGTACTTAGGGCTACAGAATATATTGGAACTTTATAAATAAAAGGATAATGATAATAAAAATAAATACAATTGCCTAAAATTTCTAAATTGTGGGTAAATTTTAGTAGCTCACGACAGACTATAAAGATTATATCTAGAAAAACACTGTTTTACAATGTATTTGGTACACAAGATTCTGAATATTATGCAAATGTGGATTAATTATAACCAATGTTTTTTAGTTGGCATGTTTGATAATAATTTGTTAACACTCAACAAGCTTGACTACGACATATTAGACATACTAATTTAAACAGTGGAGGAGAGCCCCGACATACATACCTTGGAGGCTTTCAACGTGACCCCCAGCCTGTTCTCTGGAGAGGGAGACGATGCTAATCTTTAGCAATACACTGTCCATTTTCTACATCCACAGCTAGCAAAACACTCTCTTGCCCACAAAACATTTACCCTTGTGACATAATTGTCTATTATCCTTTTCTATGCACCTCCTGCAAAAGGGTTAAAAGTACTGTGCCGATTTGTTTTCATGGGCTGCATATGTGACTCTTAAACTGTAAATAGGCCGCCCTTTACAATACCATTTATATTCAAAATGTCACAGTTGGCACTTTGGTAAAATCTACATAACGTTGTAAATATTGTAAGCTCTTAGGAGTAGGGACCTTGGCTCCCTAAACGGTTTGGAATAGAGGCCTTAAAGGTATATAAAGTTTCCCTGTTCTTACCTTTTCCTAATCTAGCACAATAGCAAAAAAAGGCAGTGCCAAAGAGTGCTCCGGTTATCGAACAACTGCACTCATTTCACATGCCAGCAGGATAATGATTAAGATCCTACAAGCTTGACTACAAAAATATATGGACCGGGAACTACCAGATGTGCAAGCCGGGATCCTCAGAGGAAGAGGCACAAGAGATCAAACTGCCAATATCCGCTGGATAATAGAGAAAGAGAGTTCCAAAAAAACATTTACTTTTGCTTCATAGACTATTCTAAAGCCTTTGACTGTATGGATCACAACATAATGTGGCATGTCCTTAAAGAGATGGGAGTACTAGATCATCTTATCCTCCTCCCAAAAATCTGTATGTGAACCAAGAAGCCACGGTCAAAACCGAACATAGGACAACAGAATGGTCCAAGATCTAAATTGGAGTGCAACAAGGTTGTATATTGTCACCTTATTTATTCAACTTACATGCAGAATACATCATGCGTAAGGCTGGGCTGGATGAATCCAAAGCCGGAATCAATATTGCTGAAGGAAATATCAACAACCTCAGATCGCAGATGATACTACTCTGAAGGCTGAAAGTGAGGTGGAAATTAAGGACTTATTGATGAGGGTAAAAGAAGAGAGTGCAAAAGCTGCCCTGCTGCTCAACGTTAAAAAGATGAGGATCATGGCAAATTCTCACTTCCTGGCAAATAGGAGTGGAGGCAGTGACAGGGATCCAAGATCTCGTCAGATGGTGACTGAAGTCATAAAATTAAAAGATGTTTGCTTCTGGCGAGGAAAACTATAGCAAACTTGGACAAGCTAGTAAAAAGTAAAGACATTAAACTATCAACAAAGGTCCACATAGTTAGCATTCTGGTATTCTCAGTAATAACATATGGATGTGAGAGCTGGCCCATAAAGAAGTTTGAACGACGGAGAACGGACGCCTTTGAAATGTGGTGTTGGAGAAGACTGCTTAGAGTCTTTTGGACTGCAAGAAGATCCAATAAATCAAGACGAACTGTTCACTAGAAGGTATGATCATGAGGCTCAAGCTCAAATATTTTGGCCATATCATAAGACGACAGGATTCCCTAAGATGGGCTCTGATGCTGGGAAAGATTGAAGGTACAAGAAGAAGGGGGAGGCAGAGGCGGAGATGGATAGATGAGGTCACTGAAGCAATGGACATGAACTTGATGGAGTTCAAAGGGGCAGTGACGGAGAGATGTACCTGGAGTGCTGCGGTCCATAGAATCACGGAGAGTCAGATGCAATTTTTTTTTTTTTTTTTTAAATGGCTTCCACACCCTCTGAGGTGTTTACATAGGTATCTGGTACCTACCAGTAGACACACTGCATTGAAGTACATATTTTTAACCCTATACTAACCTTCAAGCTAACAGAAGCACAATGCAGATCCACATGCTATGATTCTTTGCTGCAGAGACTGAATCCCCAGACATTGCTACTATGCTATAGCTCCCTCTGATTGGCCACAATGAGTTCTTATTATCTGAATTATTATGCTAATTTAGCATGGATTTCCAGGGGTGTTCCTTCTCAAAATCAACTACCAGAAAACCAAACACATTTGCAAATTTAGGGTAAGTTTATTAAGATGTATTTTGGGATTTTTCATGTAAAAAAAAATGTTTTCATACACTACCGATTCTCCTCCATCAGATGCATTCATAATCTATGAGACTTTCATATACCTTTAACCAACAACGACACACCCTCCTGAATGAGTAACAGGCAAAACTAGTTGACAAAAGAAAATGGATGCCTACAGTAAACAATAAAATGGTATAAAAGATAAAAATGCCTTTATTTGTTATTAAAAATATTTTCCCTATTATCAAGTTTAGTTATTCAATGGACCACATGAAAAAAAAAAAGTGACCACAGCGGGCCTTAAAAAATGGCAATTTAACAATTGCATTAAAAGGTAAGTAAATGTAAAAGACGACCACAGGTTAAAATGTAATGTTACAAACAAAGAAAAATATCTAAACCTGCTTTACAGGACTGAGAAGAAATATGCAAAGAAATCACACAATGGTGTATTAAAGGGATATGGAAGGTTCCCTGTTTTTAATATTAAAATAAACTACCTAAGTATTTGTTTCCATCTAAATATTATTTTATTAACAAGTGATTAGGGCTATTTTCACTCCAGCCATCTGAACAGTCCCTGCAAAGCTCCCCCCCCCCCCCCCCCCCGTGCATGTAAACAGTGGTTCCATTAATACCAGGTGTACTAACCAATGAAAGACTCTCAACAGTATGTTTTGAAATGCTGCTGAAATACAATCTGATTGGTTAGTACTACTGAGACACTGTGTGCATGAATTACAGGAGGCGGGCCTTTGCAGGGACTATTTAGAAGGTTTCAGTGAGTAAAAACAGAGCTTTTAAACAGTTGTTAATAAAATGAAGTTTAGATGCAAACAATCACTTAGGGAGGTTATTTTTTAGTATTAAAAACAGAGAACCTTCTATAGGTCTAAGAAAAATTCATATTAAAATGAAATGCTCATATTAACACTTTCATTGGCAGAGGGACATGAAACACATCGCATTGCAGGCTCCTTCGAATAAAAGGATTAATTAGAAGTAAAGCTGTGACTAGAATATAGTAATCTTCATGACCGATATTATTATTATCCTTTATTTATAAAGTGCCAACATATTCTGCAGTGCTAAAATCAACATAATATGACAACAAAGAGTTAATCTGAACAATTTCTGACATTTCTCACAAAATAAGGTGGTTTTGTCATCAAACAAGACTTGAATTAAAGGGATATGGAAGGAGTCAGGATTTCACCAGGTCTATTTACTTTACCGTACTTATTTTATTAGGAAGTGCTTATAAGCTCTGGGTCGCTGTATGGGTCTATCCACTGCATCGAACGTAAACAGAGATTCTGTAGGGCTTGGTCTGCAGTGTAGTGTCCTAGCCTATCAGGGACCACGTCACAGCAGCATGTTGCTGAGAGATGGTCACCGATTGGTTACTGTGAGACACTGCACAGGAAGTACTACATAGACTTAATTTTCATGAGCTGTAGGGCAGACCCATGCAGGAACGATTTGTTGGCTTTTAAGCTGTAAAATCCGTTTACTGCGTATCTATTTACTTTTATGTACTTTATTTTATTGGGAAGTGCTTACAAGCTCTGTTTTTACTGCCTAAAACCTAAAAATTATTACCTGCTCGGGTTTGCCTTCTGTAGCTCACAAAGCCACAGACTCTGCTGTACTCACCGATACCTGATAGGTTAGGACACTGCACTGCACATCCATGAGCTGCCGAGGGCAGACCCACAGGGACGATTTGTTTGATTTTAGGTAATAACAGAGCTTATAAGCACTTCTTAAGTAATTAATATGAATACATAAATATAAATAGGCACACAGGGATAGTATACACATAGCAAATCCAGATCCTTCCATAGCCCTTTAACACTTTTACAAGATTTCTATCCTGTACTATGAGTATAAATAAGATATGGACACGTGGTATTGTAGTAACCAAATTGTAAGCATCTCATTACACACCTGCAGTACATGGCACGTCCCTACCTGAAAACGGCTAATGCAATTTACTGAGGGTTACCCACCAAGGTCAGGAAAAGGACAGGACAAGAATACTGGAAGAAATATCCGGTACTATGTGCCTTGAGAAGATGCGCAGAAATAAAGAGAAGTCGTGCTAGGACATGCGCTTTTACATAAGAATGGTTTAAAAAATATACAGTGGATATAAAAAGTCTACACACCCCTGTTAAAATGTCAGGTTTCTGTGCTGTAAAAAAATGAGACATAGATAAATAATTTCAGAACTTTTTCCACCTTTAATGTGACCTATAAACTGTACAACTCAATTGAAAAACAAACTGAAATCTTTTAGGTAGAGAGAAAAAAATATATAAAAATAAAATAATTTGGTTGCATAAGTATGCACACCCTTAAACTAATACTTTGTTGAAGCACCTTTTGATTTTATTACAGCACTCAGTCTTTTTGGGTATGAGTCTATCCGCATGGCACATTTTGACTTGGCAAGATTTGCCCACTCTTCTTTGCAAAAACACTCCAAATCTGTCAGATTGCGAGGGCATCTCCTGGGCACAGCCCTCTTCAGATCACCCCACAGATTTTCAATCGGATTCACGTCTGGACTCTGGCTGGACCATTCCAAAACTTTAATCTTATTCTGGTGAAGCCATTCCTTTGTTGATTTGGATGTATGCTTTGGGTCGTTGTCATGCTGAAAGATGAAGTTCCTCTTCATGTTCAGCTTTCTAGCAGAAGCCTGAAGGTTTTGTGCCAATATTGACTGGTATTTGGAACTGTTCATAATTCCCTCTATCTTAACTAAGGCCCCAGTTCCAGCTGAAGGAAAACAGCCGCAAAGCATGATGCTGCCACCACCATGCTTCACTGTGGGTATTGTGTTCTTTTGGTGATGTGCAGTGTTGTTTTTGCGCCAAACATATCGTTTGGAATTATGGCCAAAAAGTTAAACCTTGGTTTCATCAGACCATAACACCTTTTCCCACATGCTTTTGGGAGACTTCAGATGTGTATTTGCAAAATGTGGCCTGGCTTGGATGTTTTTCTGAGTAAGAAAAGGCTTTCGTCTTGCCACTGTACCCCATAGCCCAGACATATGAAGAATACGGGAGATTGTTGTCACATGTACCACACAGCCAGTACTTGCCAGATATTCCTGCAGCTCCTTTAATGTTGCTGTAGGCCTCTTGGTAGCCTCCCAGACCAGTTTTCTTCTCGTCTTTTCATCAATTTTGGAGGGAGCTCCAGTTCTTGGTAATGTCACTGTTGTGCCATATTTTCTCCACTTGATGATGACTGTCTTCACTGTGTTCCATGGTATATCTAATGCCTTGGAATGCCTTTTGTACCCTTCTCCTGATTGATACCTTTTAACAATGAGATCCCTCTGATGTTTTGGAAGCTCTCTGTCGACCATGGCTTTGCTGTGGGATGCGACTAAGAAAATTTCAGGAAAGACCAACTAAAGCAGCTGAACTTTATCTGGGGTTAATCAGAGGCACTTTAAATGATGGCAGGTGTATGCTGACTCCTATTTAACACGATTTGGAATGTGATGGCTTAATTCTGAACACAGCTACATCCCCAGTTATAAGAGGGTGTGCAGACTTATGCAACCACATTATTTTTAATTTTTATTTTTCTTCCCTCCACCTAAAATATTTCAGTTTGTTTTTCAATTGAGTGGTACAGTTTATAGGTCACATTAAAGGTGGAAAAAGTTCTGAAATGATTTATCTTTGTCTCATTTTTTTACAGCACAGAAACCTGACATTTTAACAGGGCTGTGTAGACTTTTTATATTCACTGTATATAAAAAGATGGGAAAGAGTCCATGGTATGGAAAAGTGGTGGGCTGGGGTTTCACTGCTGCAACCTGGGTTCCCAGTCAGGTCACACCACCCAGAAGCCAAGCGGTGCTTGGAAGGAAGATCACCTGAGAATACCTGTATGCTGTGCCCACTGGAGAAGGAAGGAACTGGCAACCCACTCCAGTATCTCTGCCATGAATACCAGGTGAATCAGCATGGTGTGTTGTCCATTAGGTCACAGAGAGTCGGACATAATTAAATCGACACAAACAAAACACTTGCTCCTATGAGGGCAGCCAACAGTCCATGATTTCAGTCTCTCTCTGCTTTAACTGCTTTTTCAGCAATGTTACTCATTTTGTTTGGAAGTCGAGATTCCAAAAACTTAACCCTCAGAGGACCAGGTTGCCAAGGACTAGGATGGAGGAATCCTGAATGTAGTCTTAGGGATCATGCCCTACATATGATTGGTTTGAGAGCAAAACCTGGTATAAGCGAAACATTTTATACCATATGGAAAATATTGATCCCCAATTTGTGTGTGTGCGCGTGTGTATATGTATATTATATAAATAAAAATACATTTTTAAATGCTAAAAGTTTTTGCCTTTAGAGCATTTCCCTAAAAGGCGTTACATATATATATTAGAAGTTAGGGAATGCAGTTTGGCACACAAAGTAAGTGTTTTGGTTGTGGGAGCACCTTCGGCGCTCATTACGAGCCTCTGGGTTGGTGTATTTTTGGTTGTCAGAGCCCCTTTGGCGCTGATTGCAAGGTCCATGCTTATCGTCTTCTGACGCTCATTGCGAGGCTCTACCCTGGTTTAGTATTGCTCCTCTGAGCACCTTTGGCGCTCCTTGCGAGGCGTGCGGTGATTGGCTTTGGCGTTTATTGCGATACTCGGGTCGTGTGGTGTTTTGTAATTTTTTCTGTATATGTATTTTTGTAAATATAATTAATTACTGAACTCAGAAATTAATATAATGTACCTATTTGTAATGGATATATGCAGCAACCAATATGCTGAAGAGCTAACAATCTGCAAAATACAATGTAGGTTTGCAGTGTTGTGGAGCTGAGGTGTAAGTGTCAGCAATGTGTGCAGTGTGTAGTGTAAATAGGCTGCGTGCGCGAGGGGAAACCGTTAGTGTAGTTAGTGTTGTAAAATGGCGGCGAATGTGTATGTGGTACGCGGGTGTGGATGATTTTGCGCCCTTCCTAATAGTGTATTTTGTAGCTCGTACGGGGTTGTGTAAAAGTTGTTTGTGCTTGGCAATGTTTTGCGGGTTTAAAGGTCGTGTAGCCTTGTTTTCTTCGGTGGCCTTTTTTTCTCTCGCTTAGGAGATTTTCAAGTGCCTAAACTCTTGAAATTGGACTTAAATTGAGGTGTAACCTCTCTTCCAGACCTCCTGGCGCTCATCTCCACCAACGCAAGGAGCGCCAAATAAATGAACGCCTTTTAAAGAAATGCCCTAAAGCCAATAACTTTTAGTATTTTTATTTATATATACTTATGTATTGGACGATCAATTATAATAAATAAAATGCAACAATTCCCATAACAATATGACATTAAGGGCATACCTGAACATTATTTATTACTGGATGCTATCACATATAAAGTTGTGAGCATGCGAGTTGTTGCTAACGCTTGCGGGCTCGCATAGCGAAGCGAGGGCAGCGGGCGAGGGCCTCCGTTGCTGGCATGGAGCACCGAAGGCACTCCATGCCAGCAACTGCGACCCTCGCAAACTTAAGTCGCAACGCAAACAACACGACACACCAATTACGACCCTCGCAAACTTTTCCTCGCATTGCAAACAACATACGACACACATTACGACCTCGCAACACTCGGACGCAACTCCCGAACATTACAAAATTCAAAACACAATACATACACACAGCACATACATAAAAAGCTTACCTACAGCAACAGGGAGCATCCAGGACCTCAAAAATACAACTTACACCTTCATTTCACTCAAAATAAAAGAGTTTAGACACTAAAAAATTTGATAAGCGACAGAAAAAATGTCCGCCGAGCAAAACGAAAATGAGGCTTCACGCGCAAACACCATACGAGGCACGTTAGCACACATTATGACCTCGCAAAAATCGGACGCAACTCGCGAACATAAAAACATTTAAAACACAATAAATACACACAAACACACACATAAAAAGATTACCTACAGCAAGAGGGGGCA
The DNA here is from genome assembly GCA_027410445.1 of Discoglossus pictus. NCBI lineage: Eukaryota > Metazoa > Chordata > Amphibia > Anura > Alytidae > Discoglossus > Discoglossus pictus. The sequence continues at coordinate 20,899,466 of CM050165.1, read as the reverse complement.
TCCAGGACCTCAAAAAAGCAAGTTACACCTTCATTTAAATAAAAATAAAACACTTTAGACACTAATCGCTAAGCGAAAGCAAAAATGGCCGACGAACAAAACGAAAACGAGGCTACAGCACTCTCAACACGTAAAACACCACAACACACTCGCAAAACACCACAAGAAACTCGCAAAACACCACTAAGGACCTACGGATAATCCGCTTAGACGCATACCACAGATTACCCGTCAATTTACGCCAATGCGGATCTAGACCACTACGCTAACGGTTTTGTCTTGCGCACACACAGTATTACACTGCACACATTCATCACGCTTACACAGCAGCTCCACAACACTAATGCTGCAGCAACATCAAAACACATTCACAGCTCTTCAACACAATGCTTCAAAATAGGTAAAGTATATTCATCTATTAATGTATTATATATGTGATTTTTACACACCAAACACCATTAGCTCACTTACAATTTCATTGCCGTCATTTTTTGACGGGCAATTCGCTAGTATAGTTATAACGATAGCAGTTATTGATCTAGAGCAGGGGCGGGCACGTTCTGTCCTGGAGGGCCGCACACAGGATTGGATTTGAGAATTTCCCTGCTGTATACAGGTGAGACTATGGCTTCTTCAGTCATCCTGATTGACGCACCTGTGCACGGAAAGGAAATCCTCTATTCCAGGCCTGTGTGCAGCCCTCCAGGACCGAACTTGCCCACCCCTGATCTAGGGAAATAATAAAACTATAAAGACAAATTAGTGATAGAATATTTGAGATTTATAGAATTAGGTGACAATGTATGTGTATTGTCAAAAACGTATTATGCATACACTACTGATTTTGCTCTATCAGATGCATTTATAATCCAGGAAACTTATATATACCTTTAATCAATTAACTCAGGGCAGTCGATTCTAAAACATAAAATAAAACCGCAAGCTTGCATGTAGCTTAATCATTTTTCAAGTATGAAAATACCATGGTGGAAAAATAAGACTGAGCTCCACTAGTCATTGTGTAAACAGCTATTGGTAAAGAGGGCAAAAGCCATTAGTCCGATGTTATTCATAGTTCCACATTAATAGCCACGTGATTAGTAGCTCTAAAGGTAGCAGTGTGTAAATATAGCTACACATTAAAGTATGAAGCAGTTCAGGAGTACAGGAGGTATGAAGATAACCAACTCAGGAGCACATAATTAGTTTCTGTTTTAAAGCCCAACGAGAAAATAAAAATGATTTTCAGAATCATGGAATATCTAGTAAATGTATATGACTTGCTATAATCCAATGAGGCAACTACAGAAATGGAAGTTGATAGGACTTGTTACAATGCAATAATACAGGAGGGGATAAAACTTTTGTTTAGCTTCATAGCTATGCCCTATGAATGTTGCATGCAGTATTTCAAAGTTAGGAGCCATATTTTTTGGAGCTAGCATAGGATGCATATTTTTTTCTATATATATGTATATGTATATATGTATATGTATATATATATATATATATATATATATATATATATATATATATATATATATATATATATATATATATATATAATCTACTAGACTATCCTCCTGCCTTCAAAACCTCAATAAAAAATGCAGCTGTGTAAAGGAGCTTGTCACCTTCAACCGTAATACACAATTAATTTCCCACCCTCCAGTCCTTTAGATTGGGAGTTTTCAATCGTGTCGGTGCTTCGGGGAAAAAAATCTCTATGTACATTAGATTCTAAGCTCGGTGCCCTCAATGCTTTTACAATTCTTCTTCTTTATTTTTGTTCAGATAACACCTGTATACCAATGAAATGTGATATCAATGTGGCTCAACTACTTCATATGGAGATAGTACTCCTGGCCAACTGATTGTGGTCACAGTGAAGCATTCCTTGTGGATTTACACATTTTTACTAATATACTTTGGTTAGCACTGGTTGTAGATCAGGTAAATATGTTTATTGTTACAGTAATAGCATGAAACAGTGTACTGTAAATAGTTATTGATAGATTTTTTCCTCTTTTTTTTTTAATTTTACCATCATTTTTGATTCTACAGTTGAATTTCAGAACCCAATGTATTTGTGTAATTGTATTACATAATGCAGGAGTTATTGTATCGGTTTAACTGAGCAGATGAAGACCATATGTAAGTGCTATGCACAATCCTGTTTACTTCTATTAAATGGAGTGATGTACAATGAGATTTGTATATATCTGATTCTGGTCACTGTGGTGTAGTGACCACATGTGACCCTAGTAGATGTTATGCAGCATTACTATTATTATACAGTATTAGCCAGTCTAATAGCCCTTTTGCAAGCCTGATTTATTTCCTTATATTCACATAAAGCTGCCTCTGCTCTTATAGTTTAAATGCATGTTTTTTTTCTTCCTTATGTTAAGCCATTATCACTGTTAAGGCACATGGGATACAATTTACTCCTATTCATTTTATTTCCACATGGTATATGGTGATAATTATGTATATTTAGTAAGGATTTTAATGTTGTCCATTTATTTTCAGTATTTTCCTTGTAAGTTCTTTATCCCAGTCTATATGTTGTATTGCTGTCCTTAGCCCATTAAAGTTAGCCCTTTTAAAATTAAGTGTTTTTGTTGGCCCCTTAAAACTCTGTTTTTTGTATTCAATCTCAAATGATACTGTTTTGTGATCACTGTTCCCAAAGGGTTTCCCTATTTTAACATTTGATAACATTTATGTAACAATTATATACAGTCAGGTCCATAAATATTGGGACATGGACACAATTCTAAACTTTTTGGCTCTATACACCACCACAATGGATTTGAAATGAAACTAACAAGATGAGCTTTAACTGCAGACTTTCAGCTTTAATTTGAGGGTATTTACATCCAAATCAGGTGAACGGTGTAGGAATTACAACAGTTTGTATATGTGCCTCCCACTTTTTAAGGGACCAAAAGTAATGGGACAATTGGCTGCTCAGCTGTTCCATGGCCAGGTGTGTGTTATTCCCTCATTATCCCATTTACAAAGAGCAGATACAAGCTCCAGTGTTCATTTCAAGTGTGCTATTTGCATTTGTTGCTGTTAACTCTCAATATGAGATCCAAAGAGCTGTCACTATCAGTGAAACAAGCCATCATTAGGCTGAAAAAACAAACCCATCAGATAGATAGCAAAAACATTAGGTGTGGCCAAATCAACTGTTTGGAACATCCTTAAAAAGAAAGAATGCACCGGTGAGCTCAGCAACACCAAAAGACCCGGAAGACCACAGAAAACAATACCGATGACCGAAGAATTATTTCCCTGGTGAAGAAAACGCCCTTCGCAACAGTTGGCCAGATCAAGAACACTCTCCAGGAGGTAGGTGTATGTGTGTCAAAGTCAACAATCAAGAGAAGACTTCACCAGAGTAAATACAGAGGGTTCACCACAAGATGTAAACCATTGGTGAGCCTCAAAAACAGGAAGGCCAGATTAGAGTTTTCCAAACAACACCTAAAAAAGCCTTCACAGTTCTGGAACAACATCCTATGGACAGATGAGACTAAGATCAACTTGTACCAGAGTGATGGGAAGAGAAGAGTATGGAGACGGAAAGGAACTGGTCATGATCCAAAGCATACCACCTCATCAGTGAAGCATGGTGGTGGTAGTGTCATGGCGTGGGCATGTATGGCTGCCAATGGAACTGGTTCTCTTGTATTTATTGATGATGTGACTGCTGACAAAAGCAGCAGGATGAATTCTGAAGTGTTTCGGGCAATATTATCTGCTCATATTCAGCCAAATGCTTCAGTACTCACTGGACGCGCTTCACAGTGCAGATGGATAATGACCCGAAGCTTACTGCAAAAGCAACCGAAGAGAGTTTTAAGGGAAATAAGTGGAATGTTATGCAATGGCCAAGTCAATCACCTGATCTGAATCCGATTGAGCATGCATTTCACTTGCTGAAGACAAAACTGAAGGGAAAATGCCCCAAGAACAAGCAGGAACTGAAGACAGTTGCAAAAGAGGTCTGGCAGAGCATCACCAGGAATGAAACCCAACGTCTGGTGATGTCTATGCATTCCAGACTTCAGGCTGTAATTGTCTGCAAAGGATTTGCAACAAAGTATTAAAAAGTGAAAGTTTGTTTTATGACTGTTAATCTGTCCCATTACTTTTGGTCCCTTAAAAAGTGGGAGGCACAGCGTCCTTGCTCAGCTTCCCAGAAATAGACATTCAAATGTGAACACAAATGTACTATTTATATATATACTAGCAACTTGCCCGTCAAAAATGACGGCAATAAAATGTGAATCCTGGCAAGCCTCTCCCCCTCTACTTTATTGGCCTCTCCTTCCTGTGTCTTTCCACCTTCATCTCCCTCCTCTATGTGTCTACCCCCATTCTCTCCCTCCCCTGTGTCTCTCCCCCCATCATCTGTGTCTCTTCCCCCCTCCTCTCCCTGCCCTGTGCCTCTTCCCCCCTCCTCTCCCTGCCCTGTGCCTCTTCCCCCCTCCTCTCCCTGCCCTGTGCCTCTTCCCCCCTCCTCTCCCAGCCCCGTGTCTCTCCCCCCTCTCCTCTCCCAGCCCCGTGTCTCTTCCCCCCTCCTCTCCCAGCCCTGTGTCTCTCCCCCCTCTCCTCTCCCAGCCCTGTGTCTCTCCCCCCTCTCCTCTCCCAGCCCTGTGTCTCTCCCCCCTCTCCTCTCCCAGCCCTGTGTCTCTCCCCCCTCTCCTCTCCCAGCCCTGTGTCTCTCCCCCCTCTCCTCTCCCAGCCCTGTGTCTCTCCCCCCTCTCCTCTCCCAGCCCTGTGTCTCTCCCCCCTCTCCTCTCCCAGCCCTGTGTCTCTCCCCCCTCTCCTCTCCCAGCCCTGTGTCTCTCCCCCCTCTCCTCTCCCAGCCCTGTGTCTCTCACCCCTCTCCACTGTGTCTTCCCCCTCCTTTCCTGGGTGTCTCCCCTCATCCTGTCGCTGCGCAGTGCGCCTGCGCGGGCCGCCGCCACACAAAGCGCCCGAGCGCCTTATGCCGCGCTACGCGCATGCGCGGGCCGTTGTGCAAAGCGTATGCGCAGCTTCTGCTGCGCAATGCGCATGCGCGGCCCATTGCGCAATGAACAGCCCGTTGTGCAATGCGCAAAATATTAAATTTTTGTTCCTTGGAGAATGTTGTGCAGTTAAATGTAATGTCTTCCCATGCTTTTAAGAGTACAGTATTGTGTGTTTATTTGCTGTTACAGCTCTAATAAGTGTTTGAAAAAGCTCTTGTGAGTCCTATTTAGTACACGTAATATTTTTGACAGAAACACAAAACTTTTTTCAACTTGCAGCATTGGCTGGCCCATCATGATTGGGAACAAGTAACTCATAATTAGATTGTGAGTAGCTAATAGAATAAATGGTAGCATTAAGAGTGGTTTTAAGTATCTATTAATGTACAAATTGGGCAATGGAATAGGGCCCTACGTTGGTACATTACAAATAACAGAGAATAAATAATATAATCTAGAACAGAGGTTCCAAAACAATGGTCCATAGAACAGAAATGGTCAAGTGGTCCACAAAGCAATTGGTATTAAAAGTATTCTCAAAATAAATCTTTATAAATACTGATTTGCACAAAAAGAGAAGTAGTATCTAGACATTATATTTCATCTATAAACACTTGCAATATACTCCAAAACAGTCTAGTGCTTTTCAATGTTTAACCACAAGAAAAATATTTTTCTGAGGTATGCAAAAACTGAGTAGTATTCAGGTGGCCAACTATTTGTAAGTGATTCTTCAAAATAACAGATTGTTGAGAGCCGCTGCTCTAGATCACTGCTTCGCAATCGGTCCTAGGGCTGGTCCCTTGGACCTTAAGAATGACACAAGTCTAATAATTTATACAAACCAAAACCATTCATCAAAGTTATAGACAGATTGCAGAGGAACGTATCTGCAGTTGCACTATACTCTACTGAAAACAGTACAAATCTAGATCAAAATTCAGTATGGCACATGAACTATCACCTTGTTAAAAATGTTCTGAATCTTACAGCCAGTCCCTATGAACATTGGAAAGCAACCAACAGGTCCCCATGAGCAATGGAATATAACTGCCAGTGCCCCACCCTGAAAAAGGTTGAGAACCACTAATTTAGAGTAACCAAAAATGATTTGGCCGTAGTAAAATGTTGGAACCGTGGCTTCTGGCCAAAACATTGTTTTTATGATAGTGCTATATATTATTATTGTTATTATTATCCTTTTTATGTAACACGCAAACATATTCAGCAGCACTACTTAGGGGTTAAGGCAAAACTATTTTAACACGGATAGAGGGCTCCATATTTGAGCTTAGAAACTAGCATACAAAATGCTTTACCAAAGCATCTTACAAAATTAAAAACACATAATGGTTTGGTTGTTATACAGGTGATATATGCACTGTGCATATTAAGGCTGACGGTGATACGTTTCTTTAAACAGATGATAGTCTAGTGGAGCAAGGCAAGGAGTTCTATAGAGTAGGAGCAGAACCAGAAAAGTCCTGAAGGCAGAGTGAGAGGAGGTGATGAGAGGAGGAAAGAAGAAGGTTGCTAGGAGAATACACAGGGCCCGTGGGGGAGTATTTTGAGACACGATCAGAGATATAATGGGGTGCTCTGTTGCTGAAGGTTTTACGTTAGGATCATGATTTAAAATGTTATTCTGGAGGCTAAGAGAAGCCAGTGGAGTGACTGACAGAGAGGAGCTGCAGACACACAGTGATGAGTTTGGTAGATGAGTTTAGCGGATGCGTTCTTTATTGGTTTTAGTGGACAGATGGGTGATTGGGATGCCAGCAAGGAAGGAGTTGCAGTAGTTGAGGTGAGATATGATGAGAGAATGCATTAGGATTTTAGTTGTATCTTGTATAAGATAGGGACATATTTTGGAGAGATTTTGTTGCTGAATTTTTCTGAGAAATAAAAGAGAGGGCAGGATCCAGTAGAACCCCAAGACAACGGGCCTGGGAGGTGGGAGTGATGATGGCGTTGTCAACAGTGAGAGATAACTGAGGAGTGGAAGCTGTAGTAGAGGGTGGGAAATATATGTATACAAATACAATAATTAAAGTGTAATAATATCAGTGGGGAAAGTAAACAAAAAACTAGCAACTAATAAGATTAAATCATCTACTTAAAGTCTGCATCAAGCAGTTACAAAAGCATCTGCTAAAACACTATTCCCCTCTAAGGTGACCATCTCTTCTGCTACAATGGCTTCAATTCTACACTTAGACTATTACATTAATGTAATCTATATAACTATTATTTGCTTATTCACCAAATCAGAGGAGATCTTAAAAGGTTGAACTTGATGGACGAAAAGTCTTTTTTTAACCTCAATTACTCAATTACTATGTAACTTACTAGACTTCCCTGTTTGTTTAAGAACTAGCCATGCTATCTCTGTCTGTTTAACCATGCCCTCCTCCCGTATGCCTTCTCCTCCTACACCCCCTCTATATTCATTCATTCACCTCTTTGCTTACTCTACAATTTTATTTTTACTTTCATACCTAGGACCTGGACACATCTCCCCACCTCTTACCTTACAAACATTGCCTTTGACCTTGAACTATCCCCCACTTTTAATTTTGTTATACTAACTTCTTCCTGAATCAAGATACCATTTCCCTCCCTCCCACCCACCTACCTCTAATTGTTGCAGCTATGTAGCTTGACTTTCCTACTTGCAGATTATACTATCTGACCACTAGGGACAGATAGCATATTTCATACTAAAGCAATTCATCTTAAATGACTCTGTTAGACCCCTTACCTCTTGCATTTAATTAAAAATCCATTCTATCTTTGCACTCCTTCCCACCTTAGCCAGCTTTCACTTCCTTTCTTTCTATTCCGTATCTGCTCTTCCCAGGTTTCTGCCACTTCCATTCCCTTTAGATTGTAAGTAGCGAGTTTCTAATCTTGTAGGGTGCTTTGGGAAAAAGCACTTTCTGCAAAACAGGGCCCTCCATCTTCTACAGTTTGTTAATATTGTATCTTCCTTGTTCTTATCCATTGTACAGCGTTACTGGAGATGTTGGCACATTACAAATAGAAGACGACGATGGCGGCGGCGACGACGACAACACTTCAAAATTATGCATAGGTATTCAGAACATACAAAATCAACAAAAAAAATAAAAAAATATGTGAAAATAACTAGCGAATACTATAAAAAGAAATATCCAAAGGGAGAGGAAAAAAAACACTAAATATTATAAATATTGCAGCATTTAGAACACAGAGTTATACTGTGTTCACAGACAGTGATTTTGTTCTTAAATGTAACCTTTTTTGACTTTACATAATACGTAATTTTAAAAACTTTGTAAAACATTTGGGAGATTGATGTTCCTTTAATTGCACAACCAAAAAAAGCAGAGCAGCTCTTGGCCGCGGTCAGTGTACAACTGACGTACGATGAGAACCCGTGCAGGTTTCATTTAATATCCTGTGTAATTTATATCTGTCACCTAAACTCCACTTGAAATTAAATGGATTACAAACTTTCTTGACTTTTGGAGGCTTGGACAATGCGTCTGAGCAGATGTGATATACCGTGGTGTCAAATAATACAAGTAAGGACACCATCTGACAACTACATCCGTACACAGGGAGGAAATAAGATCTGCAGGGCGAGGATGGAATTTATTAACCCGTTCCAGGTCACAAGTGCACTTATGAAGCCGTCACAGATGTCATTGGTCTGTGTTGTTTAGGCAGATCAGTCAAGAACAGAGAACCTATTTATGAAATACATTTACAATACAAAAAAGATTAATTACAGGAACCTACCAAATCCCGGGACGGCTTTGAGGCTGGATTTGAGGCAGATTTTTTCCAGCCTGAGGTAGCTGTATCGTAACAAGCAACTCCAGAGAAACATCCAGTCCAAGCGAGTCCGATGGTTCATTATGATGACGCTCCTTTCTCCAGGAATGAACCCATCGCCCGTGATGACCACTTTCGCGCCAAACACCAATTCCAGCAAAGCCTAAGAAAAATAAGATGAGAAGACAATTAGATCCTCTTTAAATAAATAACGAGGAGAAATAAGAAAACAAATATCATTATTTATGGTTTACTGCAAAGTAAATTGTTAAGAGGCCACTGTGGTCATATAATTAAATATATTATTTTGAAGAGGACAATTCTTTCAAATAATAATAATAAAAAAACAATATTAGTATTAAAAATTATTATTAAACAATAGTAATATTAATAAAAAATCATTAGTACTTCTACTACTACTACTACTACTACTAATAATAATAATAATAATAATAATAAAAACAATATTAATATTAAACATAATATTATAAATAAGCTGGCAGCACCATAGGAGACGCAGCATCATTGTGAACTATAGGTGCTCATTGGTAGCTTTGTTATTTCCCATGTTGGGTAATACGTGACAATCAGCTTTCTCTCTATCGGAGCTGTAGGGCAATTAGCATCAACATAGGTTGTGCCTTTCAGGTGGGAGGCATCCATTGAGATCATAGGGTTCTTCTATTCTTACCTGTGGTGTGGAGGTCTTGTCCATACTTATTTTGTCACAATACTTTCCCCTTGATCATTTGTTTTCTGTCTGCACTGTGATCTACCTATTGTTGCTATGTCATGTGGATACTAAATATTTTTTTTATTAACAGCGTGATTTTTATGCAATAAAGGTTTTGGTCCATTTCTATTTCGTAGCCGCGTCCCGTCAAAACAGTGAGGTTGAGCGCTGTGCCACAGCACCACCTGGTGGTGCAAAAAATGTACTGCAGGCAGAGAACTATTTCCACCTCCGATCTGGCTCATAAGGTGCGCCAACAGAAGAGGCCTTGAGCTATGAGAGGAGCGCCCGAGGCCCTGGGGGCCTGAGTGCCCGCGCCGTCCATAGGGATGGCCGCGCCGTCCATAGGGATGGCCGCGCCGTCCATAGGGATGGCCGCGCCGTCCATAGGGATGGCCGCGCCGTCCATAGGGATGGCCGCGCCGTCCATAGGGATGGCCTCGCTGTCGACTCAGCGCCGTTAGAGTTGCGCCACATCGGAGGTGGAAATAGTCCTTTGCCCGAAGTTCATTTTTTGCACCACCAGGTGGTGCTGTGGCACAGCAGTCAAACCCACTGTTCTGACGGGATGCGGCTATGAAATACGCTAGATTCAAGCTTTTTCCCCTGACTTTAGCATCAAAATAATGTAAATGCTATAAGCTGGGAATTTACACAACAAAACCCACATTGATTTTAATGAAAATGTATTAGTGACACCAAAGTAAAAAATAAAAATAAGAATAATTTCCAAGAAAAGATCTCAATAACTGAAATGCCACCTGTAAAGAACAGGCAGGTAAGGCTACTCGACTGGTTTATCCACTAGTGACGGTGTCAGAGAATGATTGTTTGTTTTTAAGCTAAAGCACTAAATATAAATCTTACCACTGGTAATGTCAGCCAGGTGGCCACGATACGGTCAGTTATCCAACGATACCAACTTGGACTCAAAAACATCAAAGGCAGGAATGGGCTCAGCATAAAAATGCTGCCAAAAAAACTTCCCATAAAAAGTGCAAACACAAAGTATATCCCTCTCCATGACACCATGGCTCTGAAAAACAAGAAACACGCACATTGTTATTTCATTAAAAGGCCTCTATCACCCCAAAATCATGTCGTGATTATCAGGGAGCATGAGAAACTGGCAAGTCAGGTATTAGATATTGTCTATATGGTAAATCAAACATAATGGATTCAGCATTGCTTGTGTCATTACACAAATGAGTAGCTCCAAAATACTAATTAGCAGTTTTAATCTCCTAATTGGTAACAGCCTGCTAGTTTGTGGTTATAAAAAACAATGTTCCCCAATGTTATCATACAGTTAGATGAAAATGAGCATACAAAAGGGGACATCAGTAAAAAAAAGCAGCACAAGCAATACTTAATATCTCAGGAACTTGTTATTGTAGAGAAAAACAGCTACTACAATGTATAGCTTTAAATCGTCAAGTGCAATAACAGTTTCTCAGAATGCCGAGCAGGAAATACGTCTTTTTAATTTGTTTTTAGACATCTTTATTTCCTGTACTCTGTACGGTGGAGGCTTCGGTCTCTTGTTTGCCACCATAAGCTAAATGATGATGTGGTCAATAACCTTCCCACAAATATATAGCAGGTGTCAGGTACCAGCCCCACACTGATGAGATCCATTTAAAACTGAAACAGCGGTCTGTGGGTAAGCCTCCTAACTTGTGCATAGTCCATCCTATGCTTTAAAGCTTTGTCAAACAGGAGGCATATGCTTAAAGTAGCTATGCATATTGGCATTGGATTAAAGAGTGAAAATACATTGTAAACTCATTTGCATGTCCTTACCCAGAATGCAGTGCAATAACGGTGTTTCTAATTCTGAGCATGAAATGTGTTTTTAAACTTGTTATTGGGGCGACAGGATCCCTTTAAATATGGGCATATGCAACTCATGAGGCCAAACAGTTCCTACCTAAGTAGCCTATGACTCTACAAAACCCTTTCTTCGCCGTCTATTTCTCCATGTATCATTAGCATGAGAACCTCGCTCAGAAAATGTAAACACGCGCTGCTTATATCAGAAACACACATTACATTGATTTGTTCTATTCACAAAGAAAAATGTTATTTTAAAGTTTGGTTTCCACACCCCCAAATGTGCCTACATAGGCAGCCCGTGCTAACCAATAAAAAACACTGTATACTTTTTTAACCCTATTCTAACCTTCTGCAGAGTACAGAGATCCAGAGCAGCACTGCCTGCGTTGCATCATTCCCGTGAGAAGAGGGAGGTGTCTGGTGAGAACAACACTACAAATCCCATGATGCTTTGCTGAAGAGTCCTCATACTGCTACAGTATTGTAGCTGCCTCTGATTGGCCACAACAAATTCTGAATTTTATGCTAATTTAGCTTGGATTTCCAGATACTTATTACAATTCTATCTATTTGCCCATTCATGGACTTAGCGGCCACATACAGTGATTTTATATAGAGATAAATTGTCTTATTAGCAGATCTATAAAATAACTAGAAAACACACCTGTTCTTTATTTATACAATAAGTATGTATCCCACACACCTACAGTATAAATAACCATACGGTGGTTTCAGCTTACGACAGCCCACAAGCTCCACTGATAGCCTAATAAATCTTGCAAGATGTAAGCCAGGCCTGCCCTCAGCTATTTACAGGACACATCAGGCGGCTCCCTCAACAAAAATGAAAACAGGAAGATCTAGTGGACTATTCTTCCTTGAACACAATGTATAGACAGTTTTTCAGGATCTTTCACACTCTTTAAAAATAATCTAAGAAAAACAACATGATTTTGGGGCGACAGAGTCCCCTTTATTTATTACTAGTAACTTGCCCATCATAAATAATGGTATCATATGTTATGTCCAATTGTCTGTACTGTCTGTCTCTGCATCTCTGAGAGAGAGAGAGAGATGAGAGAGAGAGAGAGATGAGAGAGATGAGAGAGATGAGAGAGATGAGAGAGATGAGAGAGATGAGAGAGATGAGAGAGAGGAGAGAGAGGAGAGAGAGGAGAGAGAGGAGAGAGAGGAGAGAGAGGAGAGAGAGGAGAGAGAGGAGAGAGAGGAGAGAGAGGAGAGAGAGGAGAGAGAGGAGAGAGAGGAGAGAAAGAGACAGAAAGCGCAGAGACAGACTTCTACTGAGCATATCTCCATGAATTCTGCATCGTTTTTAAAAAGGAAAACACCAATCCACATGATCCTCTAGCTAAAGGAGCAGCGAACATATGATGACTTCAGTGACCCTTTAAGAAAACATTAAATAACTACTTTAGTGTTCATACTATAGGTTTAATTTTTTTCAGTTAATTTCTTATTAGCAATAAATATAGTATTTGAAGAAAAATATTTCAATATAGTGGTTAAAGCTGTTTAGACTTCAGCAGAGCTGCTTCTCTACACCCATATTAGGTGTCCAGGGATGAGCCAATGAGGCTGTGCGGATATCCTTTATCTGCCTCTATCCACGGTTTTGTTATGTCCCCAACTCTCCGTGACCTCATAGACCATAACACACCAGGCACATCTTTATGTCCATGGTCATGCTGATCCACTTGGCAGACATACTGGACTGGGTTGCCAGTTCCTTCTCCAGTGGACCACAACCGGTATTCCTAGGTGGTCTCACATCCAAGTACTGACCAGGCCCAACCCTGCTCAGCTTCAGTGTGGTGTGATCTATTGGTTCCCTGACTGGAATTGAACCCAGGTTGCTGCAGTGAAAGCACCGAAACCTAACCACTGGACCACCAGGGAAAACTATCCACTGTAGTGGCAATTAAAATACTACGCAAGTCAAGAAAAAATGTCTCCTGAACAGACTTTGGACAAATCGGGTGCGGACGCAAGCATATCTGCTGGACACAACAATGCAAAATTTAAATTTTGGGGGGGAAATAATCATTTTATTCCTAACCAGTAATTAAAGCAAATTAAACCCAAATATTTTATACTTCAGAGCCTCTTTTAATATACAGAGAGAAAATGCTAACTGTCCATAAAAGAACTGTAACTTACAGATTTTTGATTTAGTGTCCATAAAAGGTCTGTAAGATTTATTATTATTATTATTATTATTATTGTCTTTATATAGCGCCAACATATTCTGTAGCGCTGTACAGGGGTTTATACATTATTATCTATTTACTTTTATGTACTTTATTTTATTTATAAGCTCTGTTTTTACAGCAAAAAAATAAACAAATAGTCCCTGCATGGGTCAGTCCACTGCAGTGTATGGAGACACAGGCTCTGTAGGGCTGGATGTGCAGTGTAGTGTCCTAGCCTATCAGGGACCACATCTCAGCAGCATGTTTGAAAATGTTGCTGAGATGATGACGGATTGGTTAGTATGAGGCACAGCAAGCACAGTCAGTCCCTCTATAAGTCTGCCCTCTGCAGCTCATGAAGACACAATTTGTTTGATAATAGGAAGTAAAACACAGCTTATAAACACTTCTTATACAAAGGGATTATATACCTAGTAATATCCAGAGACCTTCCATATGCCTTGTTATGTTACAATAAGACTCACATATTAGAGATTAAGAAGTCCTGTATAAGACATTGCTTTAGATGGGAGCTTTTGGTTACAGACGACACAGGCTGAATACAGATAAAGCTAATTCATAACGAAGCTGTTTACTATGCATTACCTCTACAGGGTCTCAGGAGACGCTCTCGCCGGCACCGTCTTATTCAATTCGGAGCTTTTCTTGTGCATTCTCCCTTTCAATTTATTTGCTCAGAAACAAAAGCCACTGACAGGTTATTTCACCTTCTGTCTTGCAAACAGTCTTATCAGAGTTGGCAGAAGAGAGCGCATCTTTATTCTTTCAGACACTGGGTCTTATTCATAAAATGTTTGTGCTTATTGTCTCTGGCAGTTTAATGTACTGCTTGTGATCAGACTCTCCCCGATACAGATATTTAATGGGCAAAAACAGATTTCTAAGGCATATGGCAGGTTCCTGGATGTTACTAGGTATATAATATATCTATGTATACATTACGATTATATACTAATGGAAAGTTTAATTTATTTACCAACATAGGGCCCTATTCTATTAGCTGCTCACAAATGCCTCAAACTCATAAATTTGGCTGCATGTGTTTTTTTATTTTTTATCATAAATGTTTAGATGTATTCTATTGACTCCAGCTCGCGATTACCTCCTTAAGCCTAAACATGTAAACTCTGCCTTTTTAAGTCTGATTTCAGGGGCGTGACAATATTTAAGCAAGCCCGTAATTTACTTCTAAGACACAGCCAAAAGTAAATGAGACCATAATCAAGACGACAGTAAAACATGGAAGATACACGTAATCTGCAATCGGAGGGTAAGAATGAATGAGAGCCAATCAGTGATATTTGCCAATCTGTCTCGCAATCTAGCACTCTATAAAATGCATTAGAGCATCTGTTCTAGTCCATGTGGGTTTCATGATATGTATTAACCCCTTGAGTCCCAAGATCGATATTACTCAGAAATAAAATTTCAAACTAATATTTTGGGTTTGAGACTGTTCTGCAATTAATTATAATGCCTTTTCATGCCTACCTGTGCTTGTATAGTACAGTAGTGTGTGTGTAATTGCTGTTACAGCTCTAATTCGTGTTTGACAAAGCCCTTGTGGGTCCTTGTAATACTTTTGGCAGAAACTTGATACTTTTTCAGTTGCGGGTCAGACTTTATTTGCGATCTAGCATTCCGGGTCTAATAGAATATCCATTTTGTGTAACTTTATTTTGAGCTCATAATATTCGAGCTCTGCTAATACCAATGGAGTTCTACAGCTGGTCTTGTGTCTTTGATTGTGGGCAGGGAACTCATAATTGGATTGCGAGTAGCCAAAAGAATATGTAACAATATTAAGAGTGGTTTTAATTGTGTACAATTTTACGAACTGGCCAATAGAATAGGCCCCATACACCCTCCTGAGACAGCAGCAGAAAGAATAAACTAAGAAACCCAGATTAATTAAATTTAAAATGTAAGTATTTAAAAGGATATGAAAGGTTTCTGGGTTTTACTAGGTATATACAATACACGTATATCGATTTATTTTGATTTTATTAATACATTTTGCTTTTACAGCCTAAAACCAAACAAATATTACTTGCTTGGCCCTCTGCAGCTTACAAACACACATACTCTACTGTACTTGCTGTGATGTGCCTCATACTAACCACTCAGTGACCATCTCTCTGCAACATGCCGCTAAGAGGTGGCCCCTGATACACTAGGATACTACACAGCACATCCAGTCCTACAGATCTGTGTCTGCATACGCTGCGGTGGACAGACCCATACAGGGACTATTTATTTTATTATGAAGTGCTTGTAAGCTTGGTTTTTAGTGCAAAAAATAAAACAAAGTACATAAAAGTAAATAGATACACAGGATATTTATTACATATCTAGTAAAATCTAAGAGTCTTCCATATCCCTTTAAATAAGTTTACTTTTCTATGAAATTAGTCTGCATGGATCTGTTGGGTTTATTTAGTTCATTCTTTTTGCTACTATCTCAGGAGGGAGTATATTTGTAAATTAAATGAATGAGCTTTACATTAGACATGAAGAAAGCACTGGCATTTATAGCTCCATTGTACAGATAGAAACTACCTCCTCAGGAAGGAGATCACTATAAACCAGAATAGCAGCATCAACTGCAGGAAAGGTGCACACAAAATGTTAATACATTAAAGCCTGTTTTTTTTTTAAAGGTTTTGTTCTCTATCCTGTGCAGTTCTTCAAAACAGTCAATTTTAAATATCGGACTTTAATGATCATTTAACCTCCTGGTTGCCAAGCACATATTATATTATATACAACAGCAAAAGGAAGAGAAAAGAAACAACCCAAATTTAGCCCTAAATTCTACTAACAACACATCTAAAAACCTACGAACTCAAACAAATAGTTTTTCTGAGAAATATACAGAATACACAGGAATTATAAATCTCTCAGACCATCAACTATCACAAGCAGAGACCTCTGTTCTCTCCAAAGGATTGTCTTTCTGTCCAGACATAAAACCAGATAACATACAACTATACTCTGACATAGAAGAATTTTTCAGGAGATTAAGACTGGCAGAATTTTTCTACAACAAGGGACATACCACAACATCATTAGACAAACAAGAAAAAAAAACACATATTTCAATCCACCACCTGGACGTAACACCAAACTGGACAGTTATATAGAAAGCTTTCGCCTGAGAACTGCATCCATTATAACAACACAATATAAAAAAGAGACTTGTACAGTCTTACTCCATCAGAAAGAACTGCCATAAAGATTTTAAAAAATAACCCCAACATCACCATCAAACCAGCAGACAAAGGAGGTGCAGTTGTTATCATGAATACTCAGGACTACATAAATGAAGCCAACAGACAACTGTCAGACAACACTTACTACAAGAAACTGAACCAGGACCCTACCAAAAAATATACTCTTCAACTTAAGAAACTCCTAAAAACATTCCCTAAAAATATACATCAGGAATTAGAACAACTAATCCCCGCCAATCCTACAACTGGGACTTTCTACCTACTACCAAAAACTACTTGTTACCGTGGATGTAGAGTCTCTTTACAGTAATATCCCACACAAAGATGGCACTGCGCCATGCTTTTTCTTTCAACAAACATGCAAAACAATAAATATGGCCCTGATATTATTGTTAAACTAATAGAATATATCCTTACCCACAACTATTTTACTTTTAACCAAGATACCTACCTACAGACGATGGGGACTGCCATGGAAGAAACATTCTTATCTGTATCAATTTACAAACCATACAAATACTACCATTACATAGATGATCTATTCATCATCTGGAAAGAAGAAAGCAAAAACTCAGAGACTTTCATAATTTATTCAACACCTTCCATTCATCTATAAAACTTAAAATGGATTTCTCCACAGAACAGGTAAACAGACAGATGTAATTACCTACACAGCTCCAGTTTCCATCCCTCCCACACCAAACAAGCCATCATCCATATCCAAGCTATTATATACCATCGGATTTGCGACACTGCAACACTGGAGACCATGATAAAAAATTAAAAACACTGTCTGAATCTTTCAAACAAAAGGGTTACAAACCCTGTATTATTACCCCAAAAAATAAGCACTGCCATCAAAATACCCCGAGAACACATATTAAAGTACAAAACAAAAGAAACTACTTCACGTATACCTCTAGTGACCCCATACCATCCAATTTTAGAGAAAATTTTGAAAATAATCAAAGATTTACAACCATTACTAGTTGAATATACTGAATTAAAATATATATTCCCAAAAGCTCCCATCCTTTCATTTAAACAACCACCAAACCTGAAACAAAAACTTGTCAGCAAACAATTGGCCAATGAACAACTGAATACAAAAAAAGGAACTAAACCTTGTAACAAACGTGCCTGTAAATTATGCCAACACATTTGTAATGATGATACAGCCACACATAACAACAAAACCTATAACATGAAAGGACATATTCATGTACATTGCCTAATGTGGTTTATATAATACAATGTACTTTATGTGACACAGGCTGTTACATTGGAGAAACCAGCCAAAAATGCATTTAAGGATGAATTTACACAGGCATTCAATAAGAGAACACAATGAAGACAGTTATTGTAGCCCAGTAGGACACCATTTCAGCCAGAATGATCACTCCATCCAAAACTTAAAAGTCAAAATAATCAGAAGATATTTTAAAAACATCGAAGACAGAAAATAATTTGAAATAAAGATGATCACATTCTTCAACACTAAAAACACAGGACTTAATATACACTTGGGTTTTCTAACACATTATCAGAATTTCATGTGACTTTTCCTCTTATACCATAACAGACTTAGCACTCTTAGTGAGGTGTTTGTCCAACAGGAAAGATATCACTGTACACTACAGTGCTCAGCTTTTTCATGTAGATATTGATGTATATGTGTATATAATATGTATATATAAGTTTCCTTTGCTATGTTGTGTTTATTCCCCATATATGTATTTACCTGATGATGTCAGATGCTGTCTCAACTCTCTCTGCATCTGCTGTTATTATTCAAACTGAGGGTTCCGTCTCATGTAGTATTGCTTGAGACTTGATAAAGAGAGGTTAAGCCTCTCGAAAGCTCGTCATTATAAATAAGACGTTTGTCCAATTCAAAAGGTATCAAATTATATTGCATTACTCATTATTAATATATATATATATATATATATATATATATATATATATTAATAATTACTAGATTACTGGACATTCACGGCTACTTCACTCTTATATTATATTAGATATGTGGGGCCCAGATGTGCAGGAGAGCCTTTACACAAACATTACACCAATCTGATCATCCACCTGGGTTGTCAAAACATTTACATTGGTGGCCCCCGAGCCCCTTCATAATCCCCCAACCAGTCCATTTTATTATTCAGTGCTTTCACCGCTGCGACCTGGGTTTGATTCCAGTCAGGGAAACAAGAGATCACACCACCCTGGAAGGGAGACCACCTAGGAATACCAGGAGCTGTATGTTGTGGCCCACTGGAGAAAGAAGTGGTAACCCTCTCCATGAATACCAAAATAATTAGCATGGTGTGTTGCAGAGAGTCAGACATGACTGAACGATGAGCACACACATACCATCCAGGAACCTACATATCCCTTTAATTGTTTGCTTGCAGCGCTGCTTCTGTTTCCTTCCACTCCAAGTGCCACTTCACTCAAATTAGAAATATCTAATACACCGATAGGCAAGAGATGATCCGCGGGCTGCCTATGCAGTCTAAATTTGGCTCCCCCCGCCCCAATTTCTACAGTACATTATTATTCTTGGTTATACTGTAGTATATCAGTCTGGTCCAACTCACTAGAGTTATCCGGCCCCGAAATACTAGGCGAAGCTACCCCTTAGCAGGAGAAACTGCAAACCCAAGACGTATGTTTCGGCCCTGACTGGTGTAGCTGGACTCCCTAAGGAACAGTGAGCAAGGAGTACGACCTATATAATACACTATGCTAAACTATAATGTGTCACGCTGCCCATAACATAGCAATACATTATTCTATTATAAGGCAATTGAATACATTAGGGACACATTAGCTTTAAGCAAACAATAATAAAGACATAATTGTTTCTAATTAGGGCTACAGTTGGAACCACCTTAAGGAACCATCTCTATATCCAAGAATTTAATTAGAAGAAGCAAACAAAATAAAAGTTGAAAATAAAACTTAGCACTAGCGGAAATAAAATAATATTTGTTGTTGTTCAGTCATGTCCGACTCTCCGTGAACATATGGACCACAGCATGCAAGGAACATCCATCGTTATTTCTCTGGCTGTGCTCATCCGTAAGGTTTTTGGCAAAGATACTGGAGTAGGTTGCCAGTTCCTTCCCCAGTGGACCACAATTTGTCTGACCTCTCTGCACTGACCTGTCCATCATGGGTGACCCTACACGGTATAGCTACACAAGCTCCTTCACCACGACAAGGTGGCGATACAGAAGAAATATTATATTAACTATAAATTTAACTCTACATTTCCTTAATTGCAGGAAGCAGCTTCCCAAAAGAGATTAAAGCCACCACTTTAGAGAATTTAAAGGAACCTGGGACACTAATTATCTTCTAGGCAATTTAATATATCACCCAAAGGGCCACAGAACTATAGGAAACAATTACAATGAATCTGTTACTTGTTATAATCATTTTAGTGAAACATAAAATATTTAGGGCTTTCGTTATTATTTTACCACTCGTATTGCTAAGTCTAGTCATCTTGCTCCTCGCGGATACCATTCTCCATCTTGTTTAGCTTGTACTTGCAACTATATATGCACAGATGACATAATCTGGTGGGTGGAGCCATCGCTAGAGCCACCTACACAGCTTGACAAGAAAAGCCCCCCAGAGCCAGGTGTTGTGCTAATTGTGCTAATTCGTTTTAATTAATGGAATAGTTTAATATACAGTACAATAATATGTCCCCTTCTGGATCGCTTCTGTGTCATGGTGTAGGGGCTTGTGTACTGCAATGAAGCTGTGAGATATAGTGTGTGTGTGTCTCAGTCGTGCCCGATTCTCCATGACCTCATGAACCATAACACACCATACTGATCCACTTGGTATTTATGGCGGAGATACTGGAGTGGGTTGCCAGTTCCTTCTACAGTGGGCAACAGCATATAGCGCCTAGTATTCCTAGGTGGTCTCCCATCGAAGTAGTGACCAAGCCCAAGCCTGCTCGGCTTCAGGGTGGTGTGACCTCTTGGATCCCTGACTGGAATCAATCCCAGGTTGCAGCTGTGAAAGCACCGGATTCCAACCACTGGACCACCAGGGAACCCTA